>WNNJ02003494.1:0-41857 GCA_012934845.2 Pomphorhynchus laevis | reverse complement strand
ATTTAATATAACATTTAATATAACAATACATATAACATTTAATATAACATTTAATATAACATTTAATATAACACATTTAATATAACATTTAATATAACACATTTAATATAACATTTAATATAACACATTTAATATAACATTTAATATAACATTTAATATAACATTTAATATAACACATTTAATATAACATTTAATATAACGCATTTAATATATTATTTAATATATCATTTAATATGTCACATTTAATATAACACATTCAATATAACACATTTAATATAACATTTATTATAACACATTTGTTATAACATTTAATATAACATTTAATATAACATTTAATATAACATATTTAGTATAACATTTAATATAACACATTTAATAAAACATTAGATATAACATTTAATATAACATTTAATATAACACATTTAATATAACATTTAATATAACACATTTAGTATAACATTTAATATAACATTTAATATAACACATTTAATATAACATTTAATATAACACATTTAATATAACACATTTAATATAACACATTTAATATAACATTTAATATAACACATTTAATATAACATTTAATATAACACATTTAATATAACATTTAATATAACATATTTAGTATAAGATTTAATATAACATTTAATATAACACATTTAATGTAACACATTTAATATAACACATTTAATATAACATTTATTATAACACATTTGTTATAACATTAAATATAACATTTAATATAATACATTTAATATAACATTTAATATAACACATTTAATATAACATTAGATATGACATTTAATATAACATTTAATATAATACATTTTATATAACACATTTAATATAACATATTTAATATAACACATTTAATATATACATATTATTTCAATTATCTAATTGGAAATGTACATAATTCCAATAATATGAACGAAAATTTATTAACTGTAGAAAATCATTGTTGCGTAGATGTGTATCATTAATTCTAAATGTTTAATACATACACATTATTTAAAAACAAATATTGTATACTCCTTTATATAACAAAATATAATCAGTTTTACGTAAGTCGTTTTTAAGTGCTAATGAGCAATACAAAAAAAAACAGTTTTTTTCAGTTCTTAACGTGATTTTCAGCCGTAATTGATGATTGCAGACATACGTCAAGTACCCATTAAATACAATATTAAGAACGAATGCAAAGCCATTTGGATATTGCTAATCAGGCAATCTATATTTTTAAGGATGGAAAAAATTTAATAAAGCAAACTAAATATCAGCTACATGACATTTTATTCTAAACAGCATTTCTAATTTTTATAAATTAAATAATTTAAAACGATTTTGTTTAATTTAATAATATTAAAACTATTTTATAGTAAGGAATTTCTAAATTGTTTAAACGTTTTATCTATTATTTTTAATTCATGAAGTTAACAGATTTGAAAATGATCTGAATATTTTTTACTTGATTCGAAACATTTTATTCAATGCACTATTCAAACGATTTACAATACTGAAAAGGCTACAATAAACCCGTAGACATGACAACAATGGTGCATTGCATGTAGATTAGTTGATCTTGTAGAAGTTAAAACCATGACAAAAGCCAAATTCCTAAATTAGCTCTGCAAGTATAGCAGGCTGGCGGTAAGACCTAGTGAATAATTTTTTTTCAGAGTGATTTGGCATTGTAATCCCATTCATTGTAAGAATTAGAATCATATGCATATCCAATGTCGTTACAAGAAGTTGGAAGTCCCCAGCTTTCAACTAGCTAGTGAATGTTGGTTTACAAGAAATGCATTGATTAACAAAAGACGATAAGGTATAAGAAGGTTGAAGTATGTTATAAAATGTTTAAAAGTTAAACAATCTGTTCAAGTGGCCGTATTGTTTCGTATGCAAGCAAGAGTGTTATTAAGTTGCTTAATGGTGAATGGCTGGCTAACACCTAATTGCTTTCTTATAAGAAATGTTGATCAAAAGCGAGTATATTCGATATTTCACAAATGCATGAATTCACTACAAATATGCGCAGTGTATTTGGGTTCAATGAAATAAAAACTTAGAAAAATGAGTTTATAAATCGGTATAGCACGAACTGTTAAGCGACGATTTAAACAGATTTTTGATAAGTGTCCTGACTTTTCTAAGATTGTCTAATAGTTTTAAATGCTCACGGATACAACTAGTATAATTTGATTTTAAACGAGAATATCGAGGACGCAAACAGATTTTTTGAAAAAAAAAAGAATCATATTTCTTTTCATTTATTAACTTCAAAGTACTTTCATGCAAACGTTTTTTCAAGTTTAATGTTATATGTTTCTGTTGCAAATCAAAACACCCAATAATAGCATTCGAATTCAACAAACAGATACATTTACTATTCTCTATTTATATAAGCGAATCCTGCGTACTCAAGTATAAATAATTGTTCCTTTTTATTTAAATGAGCTTATAGTAAAATCTATATCAGAATGTGAATGTCAGTCCGTTAGTGTGAAATTCCTATTGCGATTTGAGAATCCTTTAAGTCAACATCAGGAAAACTCAGCTAGTGAAGATAAGACATGAAAGAAAGCATCCATTTATATGTTCTTTTCGTCAAAAACCTGCAAATTGATTTCACCAGTTATTTAATAATCCCAGTTTCCTTACGCTCTGGTTTCTTCATAAACATTTTTGATATGTGCAAATTAGTCGCTATTTTAACATCATTCAAGAGTATTATATTTTAAGGATGCTCGTAGCTAATTATTGACTATACCCATGCCCATATTTCAAAAATTAGAGCAATCCGGCAGGATCATTTGGTACTAGTCTAAAATAGATTTAGGTGTAATTTTTGAAAAGTACACTTTTTGATCATTTCTGCTTAATAAAGTACCTGTGCGATCTACAATATCATTTCAGTCTCACCATTACAAAAGTATTTTGTGATTGTAGTATCGATGAATGATAGAATATCTCACATTGATCTGGAATTTTACTGTTTTCCGTTAAGCATCCAGTTAAACTGGATGAATCCTAATGCAAACGGGTCGTTGTTTTATCTCGGTGACTGATTGAATATCTCACATTGATCTGGAATACTACGGTTTCCGTAAAGCGTCCAGTTGAACTGAATTTAGTCTAATGCAAACGAGTCTTTGCTTTATCTTGATGACGTAATAAATAATTTTCTCAAAGAAATCAATTTTAAATTATTACAAATTAATCACTTGATTAAAATTAATTATTTTCATAAAACTCTAATGCAAACGAATCGTTGCTTTATCTTGATGACGTAATAAATAATTTTCTCAAAGAAATCAATTTTAAATTATTACAAATTAATCACTTGATTAAAATTAATTATTTAAATTAATAATTAATTTTTTTAAATTAATTATTTTCATAAATTCATTGGTGTAAATTTCAACAATTTTATTTCTTCATTCTACAATGCCTTATATTTTATATATTATTGAATATATTAAATACCGTATTTCAATAGATTATATTGGAATAGAGTTAAAGATAAAAATGCTGCATATTACATACAATTAATAATTTTACTATTAGCAATATAATTTTAAAAGATAACCCCGCCCGGAGATCAGCAGTCTACGGATTTCCTGCTGTAGAGGCTGAGCGTTACCATTCAATGCGGCAACGCTAGTTGCATTACGGGAACGGTGGATGGGACGAGCGACCGGCAAGACCTGGACATAATTTATTATCTGTAATTTACATTTTCTTTGAAGAAAAAGAAAATAATACGTTTGCCTTTAATTTATAAATTGTTTTGTTTAGAAGTTAGATTTTAGTTTTCTAATAAAGTTGATAACAATTAAAAAATGATAAAAATAAGAAATAAAAGTATAAAATAAAGGAGGTACATATTCTCTACTTAGTGTAATTGATAATTCAAATAAATAACTACTTTTAGCTCAAGTTTAACTTAGTGAACTTACATTACTGTATTTAACAACCTGTATAGAAGCTTCCAAGCTGACTTGTTATTCTGGTTCTCTGTATAATCAAGAAATTCCATTAGCATACCAATTGCATTAATACTGTCGTCTATTAATAAAAGATTATTGTAATATTATTGATTGAACAAAAATACCAGAACAGATTTTAGCCGCGGTTAGAACAAGTTTATGCTGAGGTTGCAATTTTACAAAAGTCTAAATAAACAAATTGTTTATTCCATAGAAATTTACAAGTTTAGAAATATAGAAATAAGTAAATTTAATAAAGTTAACCCATTTTAACATTTAATACAAATTTTAACACATTTATTAATCATAATAATTACAAAAAAATAAGTCATATAATTACATGACTTATGTGTAGATATACGTCATGACTTATATGGAGTGAAACTGATCTAAAAATCGTATTTGTTTTATATCACAGATCTTCAATATTATACATATTAATATTAAATATATAACTAATATTTATATTATATATAACGTATAAAAAGTATACGTGTGTAAAGTATATTTTAAGTTATACTTATAGTATAAAGTATGTAAGCTCAAACGCTTAATTTTGTAGAACGAGCTAATGCGCGTTAAAAAGATTTGTTCCATTAAAGACAATTATCGCAAATGTGTATCTAGATTTCAAAGAAAAATAATGGGCCGCGGATACACTACACGTCAGATTAATCGTTAAATTAACGTCATCAATCAAAGGGAAAGATCACAGTTGCTGTTCAAACAATCCATATGTGAAATTAGAAATGTACGTCGTATTAAATTCGAATATCACCCGTCGTATGCAGACCTTGAAAGGAGTATCAAAACAGATTGGAGACAACTAGACCATTACTGGCTGCTTGTGCAAGCAAAGTAACTGGTTTAGCCATACGCGATATTGTTTGTAAGAATCATGGAACGAAGAATAGCTCGATGACATCGTCTAAAGGCTACAACAAACCTTGTAGAGGACCCCAGTGTAAGTGTTGTGATGATATGCTTGTAACGGAATGGTTTAAAGCTACAAAGATGGCGTAAGATATCGCTTGAAGCATGAATCGAACTGTAAATCGGAAGGGAATTTCTATGTATTTACTTGTCAATCTTGTAGAGAGCAGTACATCGGCGAAACTGGAAGGACAATAAACATAAGCCAAAACAATAGAAGGTACGATACTAGCAAAAACAACGGAGAATGGTGGTGCAGGAAGACACATATGTGATAATATAGGTCACACCATGAAAACAGTAATCCTCAAAAGTGGATTAATGAATATGGATGAAAGAAGAGAGAACAGTTTTGGATAGGAAGAACGATCGCTGACAAAATGCTTTATAAGCAACACATTAATCACTTCCCTAATTTTATTTCTCCTTTTATAAAAAGGATAAAAATAAAGGGAAGTGATTAATGTGTTGCTTATTAAGCATTTTGTCAGCAATCGTTATTCCTATCCAAAACTGTTCTCTCTTCTTTTTATAAAATGATAAACTGTTCTTCTTTCATTTACTTTTCTCCTTTTTATAAAAGGAGAAATAAAATTAGGGAAGTGATTAATGTGTTGCTTTTCTTTACTTTTTCGTTGCTTTACTTTTCTCCTTTTTATAAAAGGAGAAATAAAATTAGGGAAGTGATTAATGTGTTGCTTATAAAGCATTTTGTCAGCGATCGTTCTTCCTATCCAAAACTGTTCTCTCTTCTTTCATTCATATTCATTAATCCACTTTTGAGGATTACTGCATTCATGGTGTGACCTATATTATCACATATGTGTCTTCCTGCACCACCATTCTCCGTTGTTTTTCCGGAATTTGTATGTCAATTGTGTTAGTATTGCTGTGTGAGTGCAATTTCAAAAGTGATACTACTGGAGAAGGAAAACTTCTAGAAAGCTTTAGATTTAAAATAAAAATAAAAAACACAATGCGATTTCGTTCGATTTTTTATAATTCAATATATAAAATATATTGAATTATAATATATATTTTATATATAATATATAGTATATGTATAATTTAGTAGTTTGATGTGTTACACTATGCCCTTGAGTGTCTATATGAGTGATAACGAAGTCTGCTCTGCTAGTATTCGAACTTCAGTTTTTGGCAACATCAACGATTATATATATATATATATATATATATATATATATATATATATATATATATATATATATATATATATATATATATATATATATGGCATCTTCGAGAATTTGGTAACGCAGTAGCATGGGCATAACCTAAACTAACAACGTGCTTTCCGGATCATCCTAATTTTATTCGGCAGGAATTTTATTTGCTGTCGCTGTTTGCTTTCTCACAGAATCCTTTTATTGGATACATTTTTATAATATAATCGCAGATATATACATCGCAGGCATATATATCAAAGGATCACTAGCACCGATTCTATGATCAACTGATTACATCAGTGTTATACATATTCTGTATTTATAATATAAATTAAATATAAATATAATATAATTATAATATATTTTTAATATATTTATATTATAATATAATATAAATTTATATTATATTTATAATATAAATTTTTTTATTTATAATTCAATATATATGTATATATAATTTGGTAGTTTGATGTGCTACACTATGCTCCGGAGTGTCTATAGAAGTGATAACGAAGTCTGCTTGTTATTGTATATATTCATCGAAATATCACTAGCACCGATTCTATGATATTCTGATCATAAAATGTGATCTCCTGATCACATCAGTGTTATACATATTCTATATTAACTGATATTATTCTTATTACATATTCTTATTAACAGTTTGATATATTCTATATCAAACTGCCTCTCACGGTATGTTCTAAACTGTTCCTTATATTCCAAATTGAGAAAAGTATAGTTTCACATGTATATCGTAAAACAGAAAAAAGGCAAGACTATATTTCAACGTTTCGCCTATCGGCTTCGTCAGGAAAATTGCAAGTATTTATAAGCGCCGAGAGACGAAATTCCATCATCCTCGGATTAAATGATGGCCCATAAATTCTTAAATGACAGTTACAGGAAGCGTGTAAAAAAGATTTATTTTAACGTGGCAAATGCGTGCCAGCGCACGTTTACATGACCACAACAAAACAAAAATGTAAATCATGTGTTGAGAAGGTGTGAACGGAGGAGGTATTTGAATGTGATAAAGGAGGGGGCGCGGCGGACGTCGAGAGGGAGTTGATTCCAGGCAAGTGAGGCGGCGACGAAGAAGGATCGGAGACCGCAGTTGTTGTAATTGGGAACGTGGAGTAAGAGGGTATGACGAGAACGCAGTGAAAGCGAAGTGGGGGCGAGTGTCGTCTAAGAAAGGAAGATTGATGAACGATGGGGAGCCGACATGTCACGGAGAATTAAGTTAGACGAGCGGACCTTATCACGGACGAAGGGTTTAAGGGAAAGGTGAACATCGAAATGGAAGCCTAAGAAAGTGAAATTGTGTACTATGGGGATGATTGATAAGGCGAAAGATACAGTGGGAGGAGATATGTTTGGTTTACGGGGGAGGATCCACATTATTTTAGATTTGTCGGGGTTTAGAACGAGATGGAGATTGGAGAGACGTTTATAGATAGAAGAAATACAGTTGGAGGACAAATGCCGATATCGTGTATGCGATGTGTGGGTGCATGAGCATAAATGAGGATGTCATCGGCGTATTGCATGACGTTAAAGGAGTAACGTTTGATAAACGGAGAGAGATCGCCAAGCAGAAGAGAGACAAGCAGGGGACCTAGGACTGAACCTTGTGGAACCCCGCAAAAAAGGGATGGGAGAGAAGGATGATGAATTAGAACAGACGCGAAAGGAACGGTCGGATATATATGAGGCAAACCATGCTACGGAGGAGAAAGAAAAGCTGTAATCATAACGAACGCGAGAAAGGAGGACAGAGTGGTCAACAATGTCGAATGCGGAGAAGAGGTCGAGGTGGATGAGAAGACTATATAGAGCCTTGTCTCAATAAATGAGTAAGTCGTTGTACACTTTTATGCAGGCGATTTCTGTGGAGTGATTAGAGCGGAAAGCGGATTGGAAATGAGGGTACAGATTTGATGAGGAGAGATAAGCGTTGATCTGTATTAAGATGAGGCGTTCTAAGAGCTTAGAAAGAGTAGGGAGTAGTGAAATGGGGTGATAACTAGAAGGAAGGGAGGCGTCGAGCGATTGTTTCTTAAGGAGGGGACGAACTATCACTTATCTAGTAGGAAATGCAGATGTTGTCAACTTTCAACAGATTTAGAGCAGTAGTTTTTAATATCAATACAAATGAAAATTGTTTATACCAAAAGCATGCAGGGTAACTAAAGATATTTCGCTGTTTTCCTAGAGGATCTGATCCGTATGTGAAAATACGAACGTTGTTAATTTCAATCAGATATCAAACAATTGTATACACTCATTGCAAATGCGTGTATGTATTGATGGTACGAATGCATATTGCATTCGACAGACAAAATTAATTCAAAATTTATGTTTTTAAACCTCTATTTGAATATTTAATTTATACAATAGCGTTAATAATGCTTTAAGATAAAAAAGTTTAAAATATAAATCCTCAATTATTAAAAAAATGAAACATACTTGACAATTGTTTAATTTACGCGTACTCAATCACCATTACCTTTAAACTTGAAAGAGATGAATCGTCTTGACAGTATTGCTTTTGAAACATGTACAAATACAACCAGGCATTCGAATGCCTTCTATCGTTTTGAACGTATTTTAAAAGTATCGATTTTATTCCTTCAATATCTGAAATTGATTCTAAATACTATTTACGAATTATAATATATAAATTTTTCAAATTAATGACATACCATAATAAACGCAACTACGAAACTATCCATGATATGACTTCGCTTATCGTTATTCATTATTTGATCAAATGATTCTTTTAATGTATCAACTTAAATATAAAACGCAATATTAATATTTCAGTTTTTATTTAATTTCATTTAATATTTTAATCAAAAAACATTTTAATATTTTGATCATATATTCTTTATCATACATTTTTATCAAAACTGATTTGAAAAATAAAAGTAATTTTTTATCAATTATTTTCTATAAAGTCATTTATGTAAATAAAATATTCTCAGTAGTAAAATCAAACAGAAAATAGTAAAATATATAAATTAACAAAATATCATAAAAAATAAATTTAAAGTATTAAATTGCTTCGTATTAGATGAGAAAGTATTTGTCCCGCTGCTATGTTGGGTTGAGGAATATGGGTCGAAACCTAATAAAATAGCATTCCTCCTGATTACCTGTAATCATTTTTCTGATATATCGTATGTTATTCATTACTCAATTCATAAAAATCGACTTTTATTTTAAATTTCAATTTTAAATTTTAACTTGATATATAAATTGTACAAAATCTTATATAATTATTTATTATTTATAATAATTAAACATTTTCTAATTAATCACCTACTCGTAGTGAGGATAATTATTTATTAGTTGATTCGTATAAATTGATTTTTATTGTAAATATGTCACAGTAAATTTTATTGTTATATAAAATCTTATATAATTATTTATTATTTATAAAGTGCTTCAAAAATTGTCCAAGTGATATACAAAATTAATAAAACGTTAATTAAAAATGAAGAGCTGTTGTCAAAACCGGTGAAATATTAATCAAAAGTAAAATGCTGCAAAATGGTGACAAAGGTTTAGGATAAAACAAAACGTTTTATACAAAGCAATTACAGATTTATAAAAACATGTGTCTTAACTTACTTTTTTTGACACAGTAGCTAATTTAAAAGTGGTATTTAGTGCTGAATATAATAAATAGAACACAGAGAATAAATAAATAGAACACATTGTTCTTTTATAAAACATGAATAATATATGATCATAATATTAATATAATTTTAATAAAACAAAATTTCAAAAGTGCGAGACGAACAAGAATTGTTTTGAATTCGTGTCTAAGAGTATTATCAATTTTTATAACTTGAAACACCTAACAATTTCTAAAATTGAAAGTATAGAAAAAAAGAAATATATAGAAATTTATCGAAACATACAAGACGGGATTCAATTAATTACGGTTTTAAAATTACGATTTATAAAGAAATTATTAATATGAATATTAATATTAAATTGATATTTAATTTAATATTCAGATTAATATTAATATTGATATTAATATTAAATTATTAATATTAACATTATTAATATGAATATCGAAAAACTACTTTTAAAAACTTCTATACACTGATTGCTTGATAATTTAATTATAAAAATATTGTAATCCAATAAATTGATTTCTTGATTGATTTATTTTTAATTGAATATGTCATAGTAAATATGACATATTTAAATTTACAAGAAACATATTTTTGCATGAGCATTCATGCATACCATATAATATAAAATATAATACATTAAATAATGAAATTATAAGAATTGCAACAATATGTAATGATATTGGCTTTCTTAAAAATCATTTAAATAATTTAATAGATACATATTTTAAACTATGTTACTTTAAAAATAAAGCCAAACAGAAAATGTTTAAATATATAAATCAAAAAATATAATGTTTATGGATAATATACAATATACTTTGTTTAATAATAAGATATTATACAACCAAATTTTATGAGAGTAAGTTATTAACATGTATTTGGCCCCGCTGCTATGTTGGGTTGAGGAATAGGGGCTGAATCCTGATAACATAGCAGTTCTATACTACCTAATGGTGGTAGTAGAAATTTTAAGAATTGCAACAATATGTAATGATATTGGCTTTCTTCAAAATCATTTAAATAATTTAATAGATACATATTTTAAACTAGGTTACTATAAAAATAACATCAAGCAGAAAATAGTAAAATATATAAATCAACACAATAATATAAGGAATAAATTTAAAACTCTTAAGTGGCAAATTTTTATGGATAATGAATAATATACTTTATAATGTAATAAGTATAATGTAATATATTTTGGCCGTAGATATACTTCATGCGCCCCTTTCACCTGGAACTCTTTAACCTGCCCACACTCGTAAGCGGATAAATCTACATCAAATATTTTCATTCTATAAAAAATAATGAATAAATTCATAATTCGATACCAAGCCGTACAATGCGATAAAAATAAGCAACCTATATTATGACTATTAACAGAGTCTAGGATTCATTTGGTAAGGTCTAATACGTCTTTATATGTATTTCCTTATGTTATAAACTACTTTATTGTATAGTTATATGATTTAAATTTTCATTTATCCTGCTAAATAACAATTTCACATAGTATGGACAGTACTTTGTAAGCTACTCGTCGACAAAACAACTCTTAAAAAATAAAAATGATTATCAACAAAATAATTTGTTCATATATGCACGCCATCTATAGTAGACGCCTCAAGTTTACTATAATTTAAGGATAATATACAATTTATAAATTATTTTAAGTAATTTATAAATAATAATAAATTTAATTTATAAATAATATAAAATCCGTAGACTTAGTTAGTTAATCTGATGATAGTATTTTTTAGATGTGTAAGTTTGCTATACCATCTATATAATCAGGCAATCTTTTCTATAGTGGTGTTCGAAATTATCAAATTCTTAACTTAAGTAACAAAGCGAAGGAGAACTGTAAATGGTCAAGCATTAACTTTGGCAACTGAAACGACGGTCACTATAACTAATAGGCGTGATCATCTTTAAGAAAAGATTAACAGCTTTTAAAAACAATGTTGGAAATATTTCAACATAACCAGATCTTATTTTTTGCCTTGTTTTTCACAAAAGCATAACAGATTAAATGCACAAAAACATCCATTAGATCGTCATTACAAAACACTCTCTCTGGTGTATGACCAGAGAGTCTCATATAAATCAATATAATATCCATTATACATTCAACTGACCATCAAAGGTCATAATAAAACTTATTCAACAGTCAATTATATCGAATTAACTCTTACATAGTTCACCATTGGATTTCCAGTTCAAGAACTCAATAGCGAAATGCACCGTATCCATTAAAAATCCACCTGTCGTGTTTGTGTATTGTATTGAACGAGAGCTTAGTCTCTGTGAAACATCCTAAGAAATACAAGTCAAACTCACGTTAAATTTGATAAATCGCGAATGTGATTAAGAAACACAAGTTTTCCATGAAAATAAATATTTATATTTAGTTAAATTGGTTACGAATAAATTATAATAAATATAAAATATAAACTATTCAAATATAGATAGAATTTTAAGCGTATTATCGTCATTGGATTTCAATTTCAAAAGAGTCGCAATTATCGTTAATGCAAATCTTTAATATGAAAATTATAAAAATGTAAATATCTGAAAAAACTTAATGCGAAATGCGAAACCACTTAATGAATAAACGAAACATAAGGCAACTAATTTTATATAAAATTAAATTTTTTAATTTAAATTTTATATTTATTTATATTTATTTTTAATATAAAATAACTAATGCGAACTAAATAATATACGAATCATATATGTATATACACATAGGTGTATATACATATAGAGTATATTTGCGGTGTATGTTTGCGATAAGCACTTATTAAATAACTCGTTTAAAGGCAGCGATGCCCTCAGTGAACGCTTTAAGAATTAGTCGGAACAACCTTTCGTCAATCAGGTATATTGATTAAAGCTCAGCACTTCAAACATTTTGTTTCGTAATTTCGTTTTTATTGCACTACGTGTGTGCGTGCAATTCAATTAATCGAAACAAATACTAATTCAATATTGAAAAAAAACTTAATTTTTAAAAAATTAATTAAAAACTTAATAATAAAAAACTTATAATTTTTGTCGTTAAACCGTTTTTAAATAGATTTTGCAACAACTATTCATAACACCCATTTAATAAATACGATGTACATATGTACGATTTTATATACTATATAATCAATTTTCATTATTGGTAAAAATAGCTTTATATCAGTCTTTTAGCAGCCCTTGACAGATAAATGTCAAAATCTAATAATTGTATATTGAGATAATTATCGTACACTGGGCTATTAATCGTGGACTGAGCTATTTATCGTGGACTGAGCTATTTATCGTGTACTGAGCTATTTATCGTGTACTGAGCTATTTTCCGTGTACTGAGCTATTTATCGTGTACTGAGCTATTTATCGAGTACTGAGCTATTTATCGTGAACTGAGCTATTCATCGTGGACTGAGCTATTTATAGTGTACTGAGCTATTTATCGAGTACTGAGCTATTTATCGTGTACTGAACTATTTATCGTGTACTGAGCTATTTATCGTGTACTAAGCAATTTATCGTGTACTGAGCTATTTATCGTGGACTGAGCTATTTATCGTGTACTGAGCCATTTATCGTAGACTAAGCTATTTATCGTGGACTGAGCTATTTATCGTGTACTGAGCTATTCATCATGGACTGAGCTATTTATCGTGTACTTAGCTACTTATCGTGTACTGAGCTATTTATCGTGTACTGAGTAATTTATCGTGCTCTGAGCTATTTATCGTGGACTGAGCTATTTATCGTGTACTGAGCTATTTATCATGGACTGAGCTATTTATCGTGTACTTAGCTACTTATCGTGTACTGAGCTATTTATCGTGTACTGAGTAATTTATCGTGCTCTGAGCTATTTATCGTGGACTGAGCTATTATCCGTGGACTGAGCTATTTATCGTGTACTGAGCTATTTATCGTGGACTGAGCTATTTATCATGGACTGACCTATTATCCGTGGACTGAGCTACTTATCGTGTACTGAGCTATTTATCGCGTACTTAGCTACTTATCGTGTACTGAGCTATTTATCGTGTACTGAACTATTTATTGTGTACTGAGCTATTCATCGTGGACTGAGCTATTTATCGTGTACTGAGCTATTTATCGTGGACTGAGCTATTTATCGTGTACTTAGCTACTTATCGTGTACTGAGCTATTTATCGTGTACTGAGTAATTTATCGTGCTCTGAGCTATTAGTTTTTCTTATTTAAAGCTATTGCTTCAACAGCTAAATATTCAGGAATGTAAATTTTACAAAGTTTGATTTATACTATTAATCATCTTTTTATATTATTCTAATCTTAATTTAATGTTAATTCCATATCGGAATATTAAATATTTATTCTCAATTTTAAAACAGACAACATTTCGAAATTGCAACCGATGCACTATTTAATCCTTTTTAATTGATATGGTAAGACATACCATGCGATAACAATTAACGCGGATACATTAAACTTATTCTCGTAGATTCATCAAGAGATGTTTGTCTACAGTGGTTTGTGACTATCGCAAACCATCTGTTAATTTGTTTTAGAACAGTTATTGAACTATTTGCTTCTTAAACTGTTATTGTCATCGCATAAAAATTAACAGTTTATTAGATCAACGAAATCTTTATCATTTTTTTTCAGCAGCCTCAAAGAATACCCGAGAGTTGTTGGCTACCAAAACAGAGTAGATGATCAATTCCAAGAGGAGCATTGTTCAAATAGCAGCTAAAAGCGAAACCATAAAGAATGAATACGGTTTGTTTTTAGCAATCTTCATAAAATTATCGTATTTTTACATTTATCTTGTGTCATTTTTACATTTATCTTGATCTTAATACTAAAAATTACCTCATTATTGAGAAGTATTTGTATTGATTGTAAACTTGGATCATCTTGCATAAGAAATGAGCATAAGTTATAGATTAATTTAAAAACATCAGCGTGGCGAATATTAAGAGATCTAAATTAATTTTATAGGAATTAGAACATCAGATGTTTACTTACAGTAGATTTATAATCATATCTGTGTAATCGAAATCCGGTTGGATTAATTTTAATTTCGGGGTAAGCTTAAATAAAAAGGTTAATTATTCAGTGATATGCGTAAATGATTTAGCAAATAAAAAGCATTCGTCGAAACATTTAAAATAAATTATTTGGTTTATTTACCTAAACACAAATAATTTATAATGATTCCTATTTACAATTACAATAATTGTATCTTAGAATTAAATGATAATTACTTTCTGCTTTAAATATTAAAGCTGTTCGTTGAAAATGCTTTTACGTATAAAGAATATAAAGTAATGTGTTGATAATGCATATATTATCAGATCTTGACCATCGGCGGAATTAAAAGTGTTTTCAATTTCCAAACGAGTGCTAAACATTAGTGTTCAACTTACTAAAATATTCTAAAATTAGTGTTTTATTTACTAAATAATTCCACTTAAAGATTACGTCTGCTTAATCTTTACATGGAAGTTATCGTAATCTTACTATAAATAAAATTATGAATTTTGGCAAATTCTCTTAGGCATTTTGTACGGTTTAAAAATAAATTATAAATAGATATATTGCTGCAAATATTTATCAAACTGATCTGAAAGATATACTTTTATTCTATTAGGGTTTATCTTTTTTAATTTGTCAAAAGACAAATAAATGCATGTTCAATTTGAAATATATTCAATGCTTCTTTTATTTGATGAATTCAAGTACACGCATTTATGATATTATATGTATTCTCGTGTTTATCCGTCAGAATTTGTAGCTAAATTATGAAAAAATTACACACCTGCATTAAAGAGAAAAATACAGATTTCCAATTTCGAAATATCTTGTTAGCAGCACGCAAGCACTGCAAGGCTTCTTTCCATCGATGACACAAAACGCAGTGACGAAATATAATTAAAGCAGAATTGGTCTTTGAAAAATTTTTGGGTTCAATTGCCTCTAAATGTCAGATTTTATTGCTAAGCATTGACAAACGAAGAAATTTGGGATACAAGTACCTTTCAATGTCCTTGGTGGTTTGTCTTTAATTTTTGCTCTACGACCAGCCTTTACAACCAAACTGGTAATTGTTGTTGACATTTCTGAGAAGATGAAAATAATAACGTCAAAAGTAAAATACATACCATTTGTATCTATTATTTCCACATGTGGTTTACGTGTATCCAATTTATTACATTTTTTCGGCTTTTTATAACGTCGACTTGTAAGGGTAGATTGTTTCATTAACGTCGGAACCTCCACATTTAAGCTTTTACCGACAATCTCGTCATCTGTAGTAGTCGAGGCCTTACGTCGTTTAGACATCTAAAATGTCATTGAAATAAAGTGAATGAATTGTTTCTTGTAAGTGTGAATATAATTTTAACTGCCTGAACCTTAACATCGATGATAATTTATTCTAGAAAATTTGTGAACAATATGAGGTTTGCATTGATAGCAAAACAATGTGTGCATTGTCTGCCCTTTCTAACACATCTTTTACAAATACCGGTAATACCATATCAAGCAGGGAGCTCTTGCTTATGATCTCATCATTGTATCTGAAATGCGAGCAAGTCGGAGTTTTTAATAGTTGTCGTTTCCAAGCAGTCATTGAAATCTGTGTTGTAATCAGTAGTTTATATAATCAGACGGTTGTAGCTCTTACTTTTCAAATATTTCTTCTTCAAGCATTGATGTGTTCATAGTTAAACAGCTTACAATTCAGATTATAGAAACGGTTTACGTACATTCAGATATATTCCATACAGAATTATAAGTTTTCAAGTTTCACTTAATATTAATAATTGAAATTTTTAATATGTTGAAAACTTCTAATGCTTATATTACATGAATAAAACTACTGGTGACGCTCTATTAAACAGAAAGAATTTCGCTAAAACAGTTATTAATGACACAAACAGTAAAGTCTAATCCTAAATGCTTTTTACAGACTCTTCGAGAAACTTAACAAGGAATGAGCCTACCACAGATGCCTAGCATTCAATGGGCCGTTTTGACCTTTGTATCAACATCACTACAAGGTAGTCTCAACAGTGTGGCCTGTAGATACACAACTTCGACATCCTCAGTAAACTTCTAAAATGAATTCGCTCAGCGCACGATCCACCGGTTATCAACCTTACATTTGATATATGGTTAGTGTAAGCGAATTATATAATTCATTGAATTTATAATTATTTACCATTAAAACCAACGATATTTTTATTTATCAGATTTCAACTCACTGTAACATTAGGTTTTACGTCTACTATATAATAAATAAAAAAATGCATTAATTTGAATCCTACGTGGCTATATTCGTATAAGCGACATCAATTGCATACTAAACAATTCATTAGATGTAAATTTATACCTTTGTTTCATTATAACTTTAATTTATAATACAATTTTATAAAATGGAACTATTTTATTTTATAATTTATGGATTTACTTTGATTTAGTGGAATTGAATCGTTTTCAATTATTATGGTTAGAGCAAATTTCCTGTAAATTAGAAACCGTAATTTGTATCATACAGCAACGAATCAAAATCAAGAGGTTCTAAATTACTTCGGAAATCGTCAGAGGGAAAAATGTGTGAATTTTATTAAAAGGTTGAGTGTTTAGCTTTTTATAATTCATGCCTTGTGGAATTGATCAACTGTAAAATTAATAGGCTATGAAATATAACTAATTTGAATTAATATAAAAATACATTTAATATTATATTTTATAATTCTTTATTAAATATATAGTTAACATTTAATTTATAGTATAATATAAATTATATTTATTTCGGAAAGGAATTTGCTCAGCAGTAGTCTTTAAAACTGCTAATATTTATTTACAATAATTTATTTATTTACAATATGGCCGTTAAACTATTTTTATAAAAACTTTTTTTTCACAATCGCGAATTTTGTATAACTGTTTAATAAATTGTTATAAATATACAAAATATATTATTGTACTGAATTTATATAACAAATTAAATTACAATTAACTTGACAATGTTTTCGATTTAAGAGTACCGCATAAATTATCTAAACAAGTTACATAATTATTAATATTAATAATGCATATTGATATTTATTATATGCAATTTAAAATAAAATTATTGCATCAAATGCTGTAATTGCTATATAATCAATTGTTAACCAAGCAATTTGTTAAATAAAAAAATTTAAAATAAACTAAAAATAAACACGAGGTATATTTATCAAAAATCTACGTTTATTTTTAGTCCATCTATGTTTAGCCTCGCCAAGCACTAATTTTATAAGGTGTTGTATCGTAAGGAACGTATTGCTTATTCGTTCCAGACATATTTTCCTGATATTCCAACATCCATGGATATTTTTTTATTGAAGTATCAGTCGGTGGGTCTTTTACTGTTTGGTGCATCCAGGCGTGCCTAAGTTGAATAACAAATAATTACACATCAGGTAATTTAACACGTATTTTCGATCTTTAAATTTTACTAAAATAAGAGATTAATAAAATTATTAATAAACAATAAGAGATTTGTTTCAAGGATAACTAAATGGATTAAAGTAAATTTCGAAAGTGCTTAGATAGGCATCGTATTTTGAAGAACTACAAACAAATTGATTATTTAATCAAAGATGACGGTTTTTAAATTTCCTTTTACTATAAAGAGAATGTTTATGATTACCTACTGTGAACGGGATTCGACAGTAAACGGATGTTTGTTGTAACTGTTTGTAAAAATCTATAATCTCTAGTTTTATTTTGAAAAATATACGATAACACATCACAAAGTGATCTGAACTTTAGCCAGGCTTAGCCTCACTTTTAAATTAATTAAGTCATTATAAGAATCAATTACTCTACATTATAAGAATCAATTAAGTCATTATAAGAATCAATTAAAGTAACAATTTGTTACTTTAGAAAAAAATCTTTTCGCATACATAAATGTAACAATTAAAACTTAATTTTTAGACTAACTACCATTTCGGAGGAATTTGGCTGGCATCATAATCCAAACCAACACGCTCGGCATACACAACCCAACGACTACGACCTATGTAAATTAAAACAGAATTGATCAAATGAACATTAGCAATATAATGTATTAAATGAAAGTAATGTAATTACATTTACAAATTAACACGATCGGCATACACAACCCAACAACTAGGACCAAAGTTTTTCATGGCACTACAATAAAAGCCATGATAATTAGCAATTTCGTAACGGTATTTTAATAAATATCGTTATGAAATGTAAATGGCGATCGTATGCAATCTTAAGATATGTTGCGTTAAATTGAATGTCTAGGCACTCTAAATTGCATGAATTCTAAAGTCAATGCAATTATACACATATACAACCAGCAAAATAATATGCAACTACCAAAATCATAAATATATATAGTAAATATTGATCAAAAACATGTAAACGAGCATAATTAGGTACTGGAATCAATTGCTGTTTCTCATCAATCAAATCCTGAGACCGGTATCTGCTTATTGAGTTTGTTCAGTAACGTCCAGATTTTATGAGTTTCAGCAAACAGTCACAACGTCTAAGAAAGATCATCGTAAGGATAATTGTTCAAAGGAAAGACATGAAAGAAAGATCATCGTTAGGATATTTGTTCCATGGAAATGACGGACTGCAAGTTCATTTTCATAAATGTTATACGAAATTGTATTTAAAAAATATAGCTTAATTAGGTTCAGAATTGCAAAGGGATAAGGGGACAATCTTCAGAATTATTTTCGAACTCATTTTTCAAGAGCCAATTTGTAGCTCAATTAACAACACTGTGAGATTAGCGTGTAGATTTTATTCTGCACTCCACTTGAATCCTATATATACGCCAACAGCAGTACGCTACATTTTAGTATTAGTAGACCTCATCAGCTACATACCTACATTTCACGTTTCGATTTATTTTATGTTAACTGACGCTAATTCGACTTGTCTGCTTTATTGGCAATTAGATTTAATAAAAGACTTTCGTTTTACATTTTTCAAATTTAATTGAAATCATTTCTGATTTCAAATTAAATCTGCGTTGGTAGGATAAGGTACAATCTTCAATTTGAAAACCTATCTATTTTAAAATAAATCATAATTAATCATTAATTCATAATGATTACTATTATCAAACTAGTCATCTATAGTTTGTTTCCGAATTTTAAGTTGATATACCTGTGCAATCATTGTTACTATTGAAATTTTGATGTCTTTTTTTATTCTGCACGCTACTCTTATCCTATCTATACACCAACGTCAGTACGCTACATTTCAACATTGATGGATATCATCCGCTAGGTATTCAATACCTACGTTTCACGTTTCGGTCTTTTCAATGTTGGTTGACGATCACTCGACTCGTCTGCTTCATTAGCATTTAGATTTAATAAAAGACTTTCGTTTTACATTTTACAAATTTAATTTAAATCATTTCTGATTTCAATTTAAATCAGCGTTGATAGGGGAAGATGCAACCATCAATTATTGAGGGTTGCAACCCTTAACCTATTTTTGAAATTAATTGCATCAGTATCTGATGAAATTACTTATTACTGAAATTACTCTTGTCTTATAAATAGAATTACTTCTAATTGTAAGAGTAAAGTAATTTTTTCATTTTACTTTTACTTTAAAAGTAAAATAAATGCAAAATAAAATAGTCATCAAAATATCAACTGTAACGATTACAGCACAGGTATATCAAATTTAATTACATTTTCTAGAGGTTAATGGACATTATAGACATTAGTAATTTATCGTAGAAAATAAAATAATGCTAGCCTTTGACGATAGCATTATTATCAAGTAAAAATAAAATGACGCAACAAAAATAAAATGATGCTACAAAAATAAAATAAAATGACACAATACTGATACCAACGATTATTGTTATTTCGATCATGATAGGTAATTGGAATTCCAATTAGATTTGTTGTATTGGATGTAGCTGATTAAAAATATAAAGATTCCTTGATTAATATCATCAATAGTTGTCCTCATAACAAACGGTTTGAACGTCGCCGAAGTTGATGTTGTGATCATCATTACGCACGTGATTAAATATCGAAGAGTCCACATCACCGCGATTAATGGCGTATTGATGTTGTTTATTTCTCTTAATCAACTCGTGTGATGTTTGCCCCACATTTGAACAACTAAAATTGCAGCACGATATACAGTAAACTTGTCCAAAAGGATTACGTTTTGGTTTACGTTTGAATAATCTGGATATGTTCCAAGGTTTATTGTTATAAATAACCACATTTTAAGAACAGTTCGTTGAAAACCGTTATGCGAAAGTTTATAGTTGCATCACTTACGTAGGATAATTTAAAAATGATCAATTGTGGCGATGTACAACTAGCTACTACACTCTTGCTCTGGACAACACACCAACAAACGATTGGCATCATGATATTTTGATCGCCCAATCAGGATATCCCTTATGATTTAACACTTTCAATATCTTAAGTTGTTTTAAAATTGACAATATATACGATAAACAGATTAAGGCAGTAAAGATCAATAAAACCTTAGCTGTGGAAGTTTTGTATCTGTAAGAGATTTGTGTATGTCAGTTTGGTGAATACCTAAGTATTCCTGGCTTGTGATACAAGGTGGTTTCAACGTCGTCAAAGTCCTTAGAAAAACTTAAAAATTAAATATTTGATCAAGTTGACGTTGTAGCTATAGGATATCCATTTGGTTTAAAACTAACCGACATTTAAATGCTTTACTAAGAGGAATCTAATTGAAAACTGCAAATACATATAATGACCGAAAAGATATGAAATTATTTCGTTTCAGTGTTGTGTATATATAGTTAATGTGCCAATTGTTGCTTGATAAAGAGGCTATCATCGAAAGCTAGCAGTATTTTATTTTTTACAATAAATTACTCGTGTATATAGTGTTCAGCAACCTCAAGAAAGTTCACTTTGACGCGATAACAAATCTTGATTATTTAAAATTAAATTAATGAATAAATAAAATAAATTGTTTACGAAGAAATATTAAAATAAAATATTTTATGATTAGATAGAATAACTAATTACTTACACAAAAAATATTTCTTATTTTCAAAATACCGATTTCCAAATTGATCTGTACCAACATGTGTGCCCGGCTTTAAAGAATCGGTTCTGTTATCATAGTTCATTATCAACAAACAAAAAGTTATTTTAAATACCTGTACCACTGAGTGAGTCCCTTTCGGATTCCTCCTGCTTGCTTGAAAGCCAAAATCAGATCATTAAATATAGTTTTTAAAGATGACATCTATATTAATGTATATACATTTTATTTAATGCTAAACTAAAAATATAAAGCTATTTAAATTATTAAACTAACTTAAAGTTTTGAATAGTCCGATACATCTTAAATGTCCTCTAGTACACCTTATGATAATGAGGTGTATATGATGATGAAAAATTCAAAATCATTCCTATCCGCAGATCCAAAAATAAATGATTGTCATGACAAACTTAATCGATTCTTAAGCAACGGACACAGTTCCATTATATATCTTATCGGTTTCTTATACAACAGATAAGAAAGAAAACAACGAAACAGCGTTCAAGTAGTACGCATATCAATATTCTTGTCGATGACTTTTGTACCATTTTCTACAACACTCACGGCATCAGGTTCAGAGGAATATGAGCCCACGGACGTACCAGCACACCGCAATTCAACTGAACCTTTCAGGATCCCTCACCTCCCCCCAAGAGCAAGTCGAGGCGAACTATAGTTGGTAATCTCGAGATGAAGAGCTTGAGAAACTGTAGTCTTTGCTCAGGAGGACGTCCTCTTGAAAATAAGACTAATCCCGCGATAGCCCAAGTAACCCAAAGGCGCACTTGGGTTATCCCATTCAATGACAGATGCTGGGCCCGTTTCAGAGCCCACCTAGCTCTCTCAATAATATGTTTAAGTCTATCAAGGTCAGCTTTCGCCGAACAATTCACAGTAGCGGTAAACCCTAGGTATTTTACTCGACTTGAGAAGATGGCGAGTTGTTGAGGCTGCAAAATGGAGAAGAGTGCAGAGTGCTACTACTCTGTTCTTTTGAGTGGCAGGGGCCAAGGCGACAACCTGCAATTTCTCAAAGTTTAAAATAAAATTAGATATGGGTAACTAATCTTTTAATCTTAAAAAATCGACTGATGTCCGAGACAACATCTTTGCACCTGCGTCCAGAAAACAGGCGTGTGGTATCGTCATCATTTACCACGAGATGATGATCACTTTTAAAAGTTTGAAGAGAACAATGGAGGCAGCAAGATATAAGATAGTAGAAAGTGGGGAGAGCCTAGATGCACACCTGTAATAGAGTAGAACTGACGTGCATCAGGATCGCCTTCATAATAGAACCGCTTGGTGTACAGCAATTTCTCCACCCTGTTAACAATTCTTGCTGCCTGCCTGAAGGACCAGAATGAAGAGATAACAGAGGGAATGGATATCCGGTCAAATGCAGCAGAAAAGTCAAGAAAAACAGCCACAGCAAGCTGGTGACTGTTATATTGACAAAACTGATGCACTTAACAAATTGCTGAATGGACCGAGCGGCCTTTGGCAAACAAATGAAAACTCAGTGGATCAAATTACGCCTACTGGAATAATCGCGGATTCTACGCGCAAGTGCATTTTCGTAGATGGTGATGAGGGAATTTTGAATCGAAATGGGCTGCTGGTCTTTAAGACAAAAAACCGGATTTCGCTTAGGTAAAAATATTCTTCGACTAATGCTGATGCTGGCTACATCGGATGGTGAGGTTAACAGCATTATGACGGCACTTCTCTTCTTTGATTTGCTGTCCGCAGTTAGAGCAGTGTGGTTTATCCACGCATTTTTCTGAATGGTAGAAGTCCCGCACAACTCGCACTTCTAGGTTAGGGAACAACCCGATGCCCAATGTTCCCAATTGTTACACTTATTACAGTGGGAATATATTACGAAGTCGGTCTCGATTAGTGAAAAATTCAGGTTGTACCCTGTGAAGGGATTTGAAGTCGAAATCGACAGGTTTTGTGCCACATCCACCGGTGCATTGCAGAACGCCGCCAGGATGGAAAATCCTTTTTTCGAATATAAATTGAACGCGAGAGATATTGAATTCTTCTTCTAACATCGATACATCTTTGTCAGAGAGGAATGTTGGCATATTGTTAATTTTTAACGTAACCATGGTCGGTTTAGACGAAACAGCTGCAATTTTCAAATGCTTGTCATTAAAATATTTGATATACTTCTTGGCCAGATCTGGTGTGGCAAAAGATATCTTTATTTCTGTCTCATAATATTTAACACAGTCGAAGAGAATTCTCTTTTTGAACAGGTCAGTAAACCCCCTTAGAAAGGTGTTAAATAAACTCTGCCTTCCCAGAGGCTCTAGTAGTTTAATAAACACTAAGTTAACTAATTTTGGTACCGGGGAAAGTTCCCCCTCAGGAGTGAAAGCCTTTTCGCCAATTCTCTAAAGTTCTCCAAAATTCTCCAATTGTTCTCCAAAATTCTCCAAAGTTCTCCAATTCTCCAAAATTATCTTAGCCTTTTCGCCAATTCTCCAAAATCCAGCATCCTACCCCTACAACGAATAATCAACACCGCCGTTCGAGTGCTCTTTCGTCTCCGTCGCTTCGACCACACATCCACATATTTTGCCCAACTCTCCTGGCCCACCATCCACATTCGCATCAAACTCCGCCTTCTTCTCGTTACTTTTCGTTTCATCGCTGTCGGATCCCCATCGTTCATCAACCTTCCTTTCTTAGACGATACTCGCCCCACCTCGCTATCGCTTCGTTCCTGTCATACCCTCTTACTCCACGTTCCTAATTACTCCAACAACTACGGTCTCCGATCCTTCCTCGTCGCCGCCTCACTCGCCTGGAATCAACTCCCTCTCGACGTCCGCCGCGCTCCCTCCTTTATCACATTCAAACACCTCCTCCGTTCACACCTTCTCGACACCTGATTCACAGTCTTGTTTTGTTGTTTGTGGTCATGTAAGCGTGCACTGTCACGCATTTGCCACGTTAAAATAAATCCTTTTTTAAACATACATTATTTTCTGCATTTGCTGGGGAATTGAGCATTATTTTGCTTTCCTTTGATAGCTCCGACGTTGTAATGCTGCACTTTTTTTGCATTTTTTCGCAACTCAAGTATAATAATAAAGATTTTCTTAAATAAATAAACAAGCCGTCAATAAGTCAGAGTAAATAAATAAATAAAAAGTACACACGGAGAATATTCAGACAGTAATTAATCATAGCTTCTTCCTCTTCTCAGACATTACCAACTTTCATGGCCTCAAATCCATGGAGATCTGAGCCCTCCAGCACATCCAACACGCCGCTCTTCGACTGAACCACCCGGGGTCTATCACCCCCCGAAGAATCCAATCTAGGCGGACTATGCGCGGTAATCGCGAGATGAGGAGCTTGAGAAACCTTAGTCTTTGCTCTGGAGGACGTCCTCTCGAAAAGAAGACTAATCCCGAGATAGCCCAAGTACCCCAGAGGCGCACTTGGGTTTTCCCATTCAACGACAGATGCTGAGCCCGTTTCAGGGCCCACCTAGCTTTCTTCAGGATACGTTTAAGTCTATCCAGGTCAGCTTTCGCCGACCAGTTCACCGTAACAGTGAACCCCAGGTATTTTACTCGACTTGTGAAGGTAGGGAGTGGTTGATTAGTCAATATAGAAGATAGAGCTGAGAGTGCTAGTCTCTTTAATTTTTTCTTTGTCGCAGGGGTGCCATGAAAGACAACTACCTGCGATTTTGGATGAATTTAAAATAAGATTGGATAGGGTCAGCTGGTCTGTTAATCTTAAAAAGAAACGGCTGATGTCCGAAGCGACATCTTTGCACCTGCGTCCAGAGAACAGGGCCGTGGTATCATCAGCGTATACCACTAGATGTTGATCACGTTTAAAATTCTTGAATAGTACAATGGAGGCAGCAAGAAATAAGATAGGAGAAAGTGGGGATCCTTGGGGCACACCTGTAATAGGGTAGAACTGACACGCATCAGGGTCGTCTTCATAGTAGAACCTCTTGGTAAACAGTAATATCTCCACCCTGTTAACAATTCTCGCAGGCAACCCGAGTGACCTGAGAGAGGAGATAACAAAGGGAATGGAAATGCGGTCAAATGCAGCAGAAAAGTCAAGGAAAACAGCCACAGCTAGTTGATGGCTATTATCCCTACAAAACTGATGCACTTCACCTATTGCTGAATGAACCGAGCGTCCCTTGACAAACCCGTGAAAACTCGGTGGGATCAAATTACGCCTACTTAAATGGTCGCGGATTCTACGCGCAAGCGCTTTTTCGTAGATGGAGATGAGGGAGTTTTGAATCGAAATGGGACGCAGATCTTTGGGACATGAAACCGGACTATGCTTTGGTAAGAAAATTCTACGACTAATATTGATGCCGGCTACATCGGATGGTGAGGCTAAAAGCATTGTGACGGCCACTTCTCTTCTTTGATCGGCTGTCAAAAGCTGACAGACTCGAGAAGATAGTGGAGCGACGGATTTAGAGGTGCCCGGAAGTGGCCCCCAGGAGTTCAGGATATCTGTAACAGATAAGTCCCTGCTTCTGAAGTCACCCCAAGGCGGGATTGGTTGGGGAGATTGAGTGGCTCCATAATTATGTAGGGATAGTGACTCCTTCAAAACATTATCAAGGCCTATACTACCAATCCAACCCAAAGCTCTATCCTTCCAACAGACAAACTTCTCCTTCTTGAATATCTTCCAGAAGGAAGACTGAGAAGGGTTAAGGTGAGCGATGTTCGCCTTATCCCTGCTCAGCTGGAACCTATATCTAGTGCTCCAGTATTCATTCGAGATGGCCTGCCTGGCGGAAACAGAGACATTGGGAAGACCTAGCATTTTAGCCAAAACCTTGAGTTTTGTTGGAGTGGGATTGTAAATATGACCTTTATAGGTAGTCGAAAGAAACGTGGTAGCTTGCGAGGAGAGGAAGGAATTAAATTCGGTCAAATTCTCATTACCAATTCTGGGGAAGAGTTGGATAGCCGCCTGAAAGAAAGCCACTCTGATGGGATCAAAGTGAAACCTCCTTCTAAGCAACGTATCTTCCTCTATCCGCCAACGAATTAGGTCATGAGAGATGGTCTGTTTTTGGCGCGACTGCTCAGTGCAGATGGGTTTCAACAACCACATCTTATGAAGCAGTAATATGTCGAGAAGAGAATTAGTTGTTGAGCAATGAAAAGTTGGGGACGGTGGTTTGTGAATAAGGTAATCGTTCCTGGCTCTGCGGAGTGCTGCATTAATCCAACGACCAGTTCTGTCGTTGAAGTCACCGAGTAACATGTCATAGCCACTACCCAAGATACGGTCCAGGAGATCACGGTTCTTGTGAATTTCCCCTGGCCTAATATAGATATTGGCTATGCTGATACGTTTACCATTCTTACAAAGTGAAACAGCTAAACAAGACAGGGCTGGACAAGAATAGTTTAAAAGAAGGGATGATCTTAAGGAGCATTTAACTAGGGTTAAGAGACCTTGAGATGAAGAGGCGTGAGGAGGGGTTATGTACGGAGTGAAGTGGGTGTAAATATGCTTGGGGATAAATCGAGTAATGTCCTGGGGGATACGGATAGACCGCGTCTCCTGAAGGACTATAACATCCGCATCTCTACCAGATAGAAGGCTAAGAGCAGAAGCACCTCCCGAATTCCACTGAAGTATATTCAGTGAAAAAGGGTGGGAAGGTTGCCCTTCCCACCTCTAGCTCCATCGGGGGTCGGTACTCTCTGGGCAATATCTTCATTTCCCAAGGCCAAATTCAGGAGCTTTCCCATTTTTATTGGGAGGACGGTCCGGGCGGACGCGCCCCTCTTCTTTGATTTAGGAATAGCCACTTCAGACGGTACTGGCGGCGCCGAAAGGAAGGCCCCTAGAAGGGGGCAGCATTTGCTGGAGTTGTGCTAAAATCGTCTTTTTTGTGTTATCCAATAAGTACAATAAATTTTTGTTGGACATTGTATCAGAGGAACCATCGGCCGTGACTTTGGCATAGCTTTTGTTAGGGGAAGAAACAACTGGCTTATACTTATTTCGATATTCTTTAAAGGATCGGCAACTGCGGGACCACGCCGGGTGATCTCCGCCACAGTTACAACAGACCGGATTGGCATCGCATCTGTCACCACTCGACATGGAGGGGCATAGAGCGTTCGTGCAGACGCCGCATATTTTTAATTCTTTACAAGTGGAGGCCCAATGCCCGCAATTATGACAATGATTACAATGAGGAAACGTCAAGTTGTTTGTTTCTATGATCGAGAACTTTAGATTATACCCTATAAAGGGATTAACTGAATTTGTGCGCAAAGTGTGTGCGTTATCAACATCGCAGGTGACGAACGCCACTGGGAGGGCGTCCCCGGATTTGGAATTTAAAGTCCGAATTGAACCGAGTTTGTATTGTTTTTTGAGAATCTCAGTGTCATTAGCATCCAAAAACTGAGGAAAATTAGTGACTTTTAATGTAGCCTGGATATGCTTTAGCTCTAATGATCCCAATTGGGACAGATGTTTATCGAAGTAAGATTTTTAAGCTACCATCAGGTTGTGGGTAGCGAACGAAATTTTTAGTGAATTTGGTAATATCTTAATATTATTGAAGACTACCCTGCCAGGGTAGTCTTGTACAAACTTTCGTAGAAAAACATTGAATAAGTAATGCCTTTCGGTGGGCTTGGTGGCCATAATAATCGCCAAATTGTTTTGTTTTTGTAACGGGGGGAGTTCCCCGAGTCAGAGTTTATGTTAACTGAAACATCACTTACCTGAAAGTCTTGGAATGTCGATTTTAAGTAAGAAAATACCTTCTTTCCATCTGAATCCATCGAAATATCTGTGTTTTTCGCTGAAAATTTGCTAGATTTGAAAGTGTTTGAACCTCCTACAGTACTTTCACTCATGAAATTTTTTCCACTGGCTTATAGATAGGATTGAAGCAACTTGCAAAATGAAGGCATCAAAATTTCAATAGTAACAATGACTGCACAGATTTATCAACTTAAAATTAATGAAATTATAAAGATAAAGATAAAGATTTTCTTAAATAACAAAACTTAGTGTTATATAACAACTAAAAAATAAAATAAAAAGAAATTTGTATCGAAAATACAGGAATGAAAAATTTAGCTAATCAGTGGCGATTCAGGTCTTCATCAATCTTTAAAGCCTCAGGTCCAGCGGGATCTAAGCATCCCAGCCAATTCAACACGCCGCTCTTCGACTGAACCACCCGGGGTCTCTCACCCCCCGAATAATCCAATCAAGGCGGACGATGCTTGGTAATCGCAAGATGAGGAGCTTAAGAAATCTTAGTCTTTGTTCTGGGGGACGTCCACTTGAAAAGAAGACCAATCCCGAGATAGCCCAAGTACCCCAGAGGCGCACTTGGGTTTTCGCTTTCAATGACAGATGTTGGGCCCGTTTCAGGGCCCATCTAGCTTTCTTCAGGATACGTTTAAGTCTATCCAGGTTAGCTTTCGCTGACCAGTTCACCGAAATGGTGAACCCCAGGTATCTTACTCGACTTGTGAAGGTAGGGAGTGGTTGATTGGTCAGGATGGAAGATAGAGCTGAGAGTGCTAATCTCTTTAGTTTTTTTCTTGTCGCAGGAACACCATGAAAGACAACCACCTGCGATTTGGAGGAGTTTAAAACAAGGTTGGACAAGGGCAGCTGATCATTTAATCTAGTAAAGAAACGGCTGATGTCGGAGACTACATCTTTGCACCTGCGTCCAGAGAACAGGGCTGTGGTATCATCAGCGTATACCACAAGATGTTGATCGCGTTTTAATTTTTTGTAGAGTTCAATAGAGGCAGCAAGATACAAGATTGGAGAAAGTGGAAGCTTTGAGGCACACCTGTAATAGGGTAGAACTGACGTGCATCTAGGTCGTCTTCACAGAAGAATCGCTTTGTGTACAGCAATATTTCCACCCTGATAACAACTCTCGCAGGCAAGCCGAGGGACCTGAGAGAAGTGATAACAAAAGGGATGGAAATGCGGTCAAAAGCATCCAAAAAATCAAGAAAGACAGCCACAGCAAGCTGTTGACTGTTATCTTGACAAAACTGTTGCACTTCACCTATTGCTGAATGGACCGAGCGATCTTTTACATACCCATGAAAACCTAATGGGATTAAATTTCGCCTACTTAAATGGTCGCGGATTTTACGCGCAAGCGCTTTTTTGTAAATGGAGATGAGGGAATTCTGAATTGAAATAGGCCGCAGATATTTTGGACATGTAATCGACTTCTTTTTAGGTAAAAATACTCGACGGCTAATATTAATGTTGGCAATGTCAGACGGAGAGGCTAATAGCATTGTTATGGCGACTTTCTTTCTCTGACTATCTGTCAAAAGCTGACAGACACGAGTGGAGAGTGGCGCGTGGGTTCTGGAGGTGCCCGGGAGTGGCCCCCAGAACCCACGAGAGGAGAGGGTGAATTACTTGGGGGAAGTAATTCACCCTCTCCTCCAACAGTAGAAAACTCACTAACCTGCAATTGCGTCGTTCCAAAGTCTTCTTTAGCCATTATTTCCTTGATTCCAGCAGGAATTTCCATCGTTTTCTGTGTAATGATTTTTCCAAAATTCTTTTATCGTCCGTCAATGCACTTTTTCATCAATTCGCCACTCACTCATTTTGTAAGGGTTTTATTAATAACTATATAACTGATAAAAACTTAAGAAACAAAAACATGCAAAAGACAACTTAAAATAGAAACTGTTCACGACGTGTATTTTGAAATCTTCAACTTATATTCACGGCCTCAGGTCCAGAGGGATCTCAGCCCCTCAGCCGCACCAGCGCGCCGCCCTCTGACTGAACCATTCGGGGTCTCTCACACACCTAAGAGTCCAGTCAAGGCGGACTATGGTTGGTAATCTCGAGATGAGGAGCTTGAGAAACCTTAGTCTTTGTTCTGGGGGACGTCCTCGTGAGAAGAAGACTAATCCCGAGATAGCCCAAGTACCCCAGAGGCGCACTTGGGTTATCCCATTCAATGACAGATGCTGGGCCCGTTTAGGGTATCGGTGAGCAATGCTTGCCCTATCCCTGCTCAGCTGGAGCCTATATCTAGAGCTCCAATATTCATTCGAGAGGATATGTCTGGCGGAAACAGAGAGATTGGGAAGGTGCAACATTTTAGCTAGGACCTTGAGCTTTGTTGGAGTAGGATTGTATATTCGACCTTTATAGGTAGTCGAAAGGATCGCGGTAGCTTGCGATGAGAGGTAGGAATTAAATTCGGTCAAACTCTCAATTCCAATTCTGGGGAAGAGTTGGATAGCTGCCTGAAAGAAGGCCACTCTAATAGGATCAAAGTGAAACCTTCTTCTAAGCAACGTATCGTCCTCTAGCCGCCAGCGAATTAGGTCATGAGAGGTGGTCTGTTGTTGACGCGACTGCTCGGTGCAAATGGGTTTCAACAACCACATCTTATGTAGCAGTAATATGTCGAGGAGAGAATTTGTTGTAGAGCAATGAAAGGTTGGGGAAGGTGGTTTATGAATAAGATAGTCGATCCTTGCTCTGCGGAGTGCTGCATTAATCCAACGACCAGTTCTGTCGTTGAAGTCACCAAGTAACATGTCATAACCGCTCCCCAATATTTGATCCAGGAGGTCACGGTTATTGTGAAATTCTCCTGGCTGAATATAGACATTGGCTATGCTTATACGCTTACCGTTCTTACAAAGTGATATAGCTAAACAAGATAGGGCTGGACAAGAGTAGTTTAATAGGAGGGATGATCTTAATGAGCTTTTTACTAGGGTTAAAAGACCTTGTGATGAAGAGGAGTGAGGGGGGTTATGTAAGGAGTAAAGTGGGTGTATATGTGCTTAGGGATAAATCGAGTAATATCCTGGGGGAGACGGATAGACCGCGTCTCCTGAAGGACTATAACATCTGCATCTCTACCAGATAGAAGGCTAAGGGCGGAAGCACCTCCCGAATTCCACTGAAGGATATTCAGTGAAAAAGGTCCTTGATTACTTCCCATTGCGTAAGTGTTACCGAAGTGGGACGCCCTCCACCTAGTCGCAACTAGAGGCGGAAAAGTCGCCTTTACCGCTTCCCGTCACGACAAATGGAGTCGCTTGCCCACGGGCGATATCTTCATTTCCCTCGTTAGCCATAGCCCAAATCGAATCCTTCCGAGCAAGCTTCAGAGCGGCTATGCTTAGCGCTGACCCGTTTCGTTTCTTAGATTTTGGTGGCTTCTTAATATTGTTGGTCTTCCCAGAAGGAGGAGAACGGAAGGATTCCGCTAATTGACCCACCAATTTTTGGACCAATTTTTCAAGTTGAATCATTGATGCCTGATGCTGCATTTCAATAAGTTTAAGAATTTCTGTGTCCGGCATCCTGTCGTCATTCTTGTTAGACGAGACAGCTTCCACGAAGCTAGTCGGTTTTGCTGTTACACCCCTGTGTCTCTTTTGGTACGCCTTAAAGATTTTACATTTTTTTGACCATGCGGGGTGCTCACCACCGCAGTTTGCGCAAAATGGCTTACTTTCGCACTTCTCAGGATGTATAGCAGTTGTACCACACACGCCGCACTTATGTGGTAAAGAACATCCAGTGGACCAATGCCCCCACTGATGACAATTGTTGCAGTGAGGGTACGTTAGTGAGTCGGTTTCGATTATTGAAAATCTCAAATTATACCCCATAAAAGGATTGCATGTCGAAATCGATAGTTTTAGAGCTTCATCAACCGGGGCATTGCAGAACGCCACGGGAATGGGGAAGCCTTTAATCCCTTTTATAAAGCGCACGTTAGAGATTTTGTAATCAGTTTCTAGGGCTGATATATCTTCTTCTGAAATGTATGTGGGCATATTATTTATCTTTATTGTTGCCAGGATTGGTTTGGAAGCAATTATACCTTGTTCCGAATGCTCTTTTTTAAAGTAGTCTACGTACGACATTGCGAGATCAGGAGTGCAGAATGAGATTTTAATCTCAGATTCATAATATTTAATCGCATTGAACAGTATCTTTTTTTAAATCGATGAGCAAAGCCTCTTATAAAAACATTGAACATGTTCTGCCTTTCCAGAGGCACCAAAAGTCTGATAATCACCAGGTTGGATAATTTTGGTACCGGGGGAAGTTCACCCTCCGGAATATATTCAAGAGAACCTAAATCTCCACTTACCTCGTTTATTGCATTGGCAGGAAAATTAGTTTTCATTGAGTTCTTTGAACGCTCCGACATGCTAAATTTACTCATTTTTCGTTTCGCTCACTCATTTTGAAAAAATTCAACTCAAATATGATTGCGTACATTCTAAGATATTAAATCGTTCGTTTATCTAATTTTAAATAAAAATGCTTCTTCGTTTAAATGAAATTTCCGGTTTTTGTGATTTGCCGAAATTTTTTGCATTATCAAATTCAATATTGCTGTCATTGACAGCATGCAAAATTTTATAGCATATCAGTGTCGTAATCACTGGTACAATGTAGAAGCAATTTGATCATCGGTTGCAATCACCGCAGGGTATTTCATAACATGCGGATGATCCGTAACGTGAACAGCCTGATTTCCCCGACCGGTTGTTCCATACCGTGAACAGTCTGTTTTACCTGGCTGGTTGTTCCGTACCATGAAGATCTGTTCTGTTCACGTCTTGAGTTTCGCTGAGACATTAGAGACACGAAAATTATCGTAGTGAAATGTAATTTGATCAAACAAACAGTTTATATTAAGAATCGAATGAAGGAGACCAACTATTGTGATTTTTATTGATAGTAAATAATTAGAATTTATTAGAATAAGATATTAGTTAATCAAATTAGATCATAGGAAATATAGCATTGTCATTCATATGATTCCGCTGTTATTTTGCGATGAGTAATAGGGCTAAAAAGCGAATGGATATGCGATACATTAGCGATGTGATAGATGTGGATGGATATGTGGATGCATATGCAATTGTTATTCTCGAGGCCTGATTTTACCAAATCATATTCGAAGAGATGTTTAGTATAATAACATTGTGTATTTTTTGTTAGATTTAAAGGCATTTGAATAGAATCAAGTGCAAGTAAGGCAGTTGAGCAAAGATCTCTCTATTTTTTATCGTTATAATATCCTTACTTTTTGAGACTTTAAAGCACAATTCGGAGGTTTAAGTAGAATCAATAAGATACATCATTTTTGAGTAAGTAATTCCAAACATCATTTCCAGTGTGAAACTCAATTCAGTGTGAGAAGTTAAATCATACTCTAAATTGAATGACTTTTGTATTTCATGTGTATCAGTTATGTTCTTAATAACCATCCACAATTTTAAATCACAAGAGAACATGAGACGTTTTCATTGTTTTATGCTTCCTATTAGCTCATTGATGAACACATTAAAAAATAAACCTAATACTGATCTCTGAAGAAACCTTAACGATTATCCGCAGGGTTGATAGAATTTTTCCAACTTGTAGCTTGAATGATCGATCAGAAAGGAAATCATGAATTCAATTACAATCAGTAATTCAACGCTATAATCAAAATATTGAATAAATGTGGACTTGCATCAAACGCACGATTAAATTCCAGTTAAATTGCATCGATAAAGTGACCTTAATATGGACTCTTAATATTTAAGTGATTTAAATTATCTAGCACGTCGCGTTATAAAATTCTCTCAAATATCTTATTGACTGTACTCGTTAAACTGACAGCTCTATAATTGCTTAGACAAGGTTGATCACCCTTTAATGGAATAGACAACTACGTGATAACGTTGAATTTATCAAACTTAATCTGAATAATGATAATAATAGTCCGGTAATAATTGTGGCTAAATAGCAATAATGGATGCCATCAGGTCCTGCAGATCCTAGCGTTTCTGATTAACTCCGCCATGGCCGAACCCAAGCCCGTGCTGAGAAAAGAGGAGGGTAGTATAAACAAGACAAGTTTATCAATTGGACGTAACGAAAGGACTAAACTGCTTGAATGCAAGGGATAAATGAATATACTAAACAACCGGTCTAAACGAACGGACTTTACGGACGATCTGAACGAACGGTATGAACGAACGGTATGAACGAACGGTCTGAACGAACAGTCTAAACGAACTGTCCGAACGAGCTGTCTGACCGTTTATTCAAACCGTTCGTTCAAATGCTGTTGGCACGCATTTGCTACTTAAAACTAAATTTATCTTATTTTTATTAAATAATTTCATTTATCTTACGATATTTACGATAAACTACATACTGACTTTTTTTGGAATTGTCTCTAAAAAAGATTTATTTAACGTAGCAAATGCGTGCCAGCGCACGCTTACATGACCACAACAGAACAAAAATGTAAATCATGTGTCGAGAAGGTGTGAACGGAGGAGGTGTAATACAAAGTTTTTTAACAATCGATCACGGCTACTCAATATATTTTTTAAATCACGATAAACCAAAATTGCGTCGTTGATCCATGGCTTTGTGTACAAGTCAAAAAGCATCAACTTGCCATGAAGTTCAATCAATGACTCTCTTAGAACTTGCCAACGCGTCTCTATATATTCACTAAAATTGCTAAAAATAGTCAATTATGGTACTTTTTAGTTCACCTTGATCATCACAATACATGCCTCCTAAGTATTTCTGGTTCGATGTCATCAATGTAGTTATTAGGTATTTATCTAAATTCAAACATCAGCACAGTAATCGACATCAACATGCATGCATTTACTTAAAATATTCTGTATTATTACTTATCATTTCTATTGGTGTTTCATGTCGTATATTATGAACGTTTGTCAATAATTTAGAAAACACACGGTCAGGATCGCCATAATTTATGATAGATTGACACCTAATCATGCTATTCAGTAACAAATTATTATTAATGTTTCAACGGCACACAAAAGCATGGCTTAATTGGCTGGTTCACTGCAGAAAAAAAAGAAAATATAATAAAAGTATCACAAATACGGAAAAGCAGATTTCCCCATGGCATCCTCCATCCGTAATTTCTTTTTGAATTCGTTGATATTGCTACTGCACACTGTTGACTCTCTAAGCCCATTCCACAGAGATACAACTCAACGATCAAATCGGACAGCTTGTAATTTTCTTATCCTTTCACGTCGCAGAGTTAAGCCATGGCCTCGAAGGATATTGGATGAGCGCAAATGAAGGCAATATCGAAGTGGATGATCCGATTCATTAAGAATTTACCAGACCATACTCATATCGATGTACCGGCGGGTCCACGTGACAGTCTCAAGTCTAAGTGCTTTTAATCGATCAGGGTACGACAAAAATTTCAGTTGCGGTGCTAGCTTGGTAGCTCTATGAAGTATCTCTCTGAACTAATATGTTCTTTTGAATTTTGGGGTTACACACGGCGCAGCATGTAGAAGACGGATCAACACATGAGCAAAGATTAGCGGACGTAGGGCAAATCATGGATTACAAATTCTAAAAATTGAGGTCATGTTCGCTTGCACTATTTGTCAAAAAATTTGGTCGGTCAAACAGATTGCCGAGATATTAAAGTTACATATAAGCAGAAATCATTCGTGTCTAGCTGAGTATGTTAACTAATAAATTAATTGGCTAAGATGTAAGATCTCTGTGACCTATAACATTCAACCTATTTGAAAAAAGTTTATATACCTCAATATAATTAACAGGTAATCATAACAACCTTCATTATCAGTATATCTGCATTCCCTATCAACATATATCCAATTCTTGACATACAATACAATCCCACCTTATCTTCGCGAGCAGCGATTGGCCCTTACAATATAACATAAATGTATGTTATAGTAAAAAATTTTGATTATTAAAAAATTACAATTTCAATTTTCGTACAAACATTGCTGGCATATTGATTATACAACTTACTTCTTGATCTATCACTGACTATCAACGACAACTGCTCTACAACTACTTTACAATATCGATTGATACAAGTTTGATATTTTCAATATTGAAGACAGAAATCCGTGACCGTCGAACGAATCCTACATCTACCACACAACAAGTAGCTTGTGATATTGCCGGTTGTAACGAGTGGAACACTGTTCCTGCTGCTGATTTATATATTTACAATAATAAGAAATATATTTGTGGGTTCTGCTGTGCCCTAAATATAACCTACGCATATACGTGTAACAAATTCTCTACACTTTAAAGAGCAAATCAATACCAGTACAGTTCAAACTGATTCACCTGGTAGTCTGAATTATCAACCCTTACAGTTGAACCATTCTAAAGTGATAAATACTAATCCTACCTCCAAATAACTGGTTAAAAAATTGTCTTGAATATAAATACTTACACTCCTTAAGATATCCAGTAACGTCTACTAAAATTGACAAATCATGTCCTACTTTATCATGTGTTCTACTGGTTAAAAATAACTGGTTAAAAAATTGTCTTGAATATAAATACTTACACTCCTTAAGATATCCAGTAACGTCTACTAAAATTGACAAATCATATGTCCTACTTTATCATGTGTTCTACTAGCTTGAGAAATTTGAAACTTATACGACGATCTTACAACGATCTAAATGACGGTCTTACAGCTATCTATACGACGATCTTACAACGATCTATACGACGATCTTACAGCGATCTCTACTACGATCTTACAACGATCTATACAACGTTTACATATCATAGATAATCAATAAAACTAAACAATTATGTACATCAGAAGAAAACTGAAGTCTAGGAAGACAGGGATGAAGAAAAGTGTCACAAGGCGAAAAAACATTAGCGCCGAGAGTCAAACTGGTCACGAATCAGACATTGTTTCGACTGCCTATGAACGACATAATGTAGCGTGCAATAAATCTAGATGCGATTTATGGAGTACTGTTACATCTAATTCTAAATACATGCTAGCAAGGGAGTTTATTTGTGGATTTTGTCCCTTTGAATTACATTCCGGATATGCAAGGGTTCGCTGTTTAGATCAAGGTAATAAGTCAGTTGTGGCTGACTCGTCAGATGACCTGCTATCTAACAAACCCTAATGTCTATGAATCCAATTACCTCAACTTGTCCCGACAGAAACATCTGATTCGGCTGAAGATTCGACGTCAATGTCCTCTATCTGCCCATCTATCTTTCCACTATTTCTCAGACACCTTCCATCATTCGCAATGTCGTTCTTACATTGCCCTCACGGCGTATTTATCGTCTTAATATATCATCTTCCAATCATGTAATAATATCTTCCTCACTTGGTCATACCTCTCATTGTACCCATTGCACTCGTCTATACAATTTTATCGCTCTCCTACGTATGTTCCGATTTATCTCCGAGTATTTGACCCATTCCCGACTACACCCATCACTCCTCCATTTCCACGTAGAAGATTTCCTTCTCGCGATAGGTGTATTATCATATAATGTTAAGCCCTCTTATTCCTCTTCTCTCGAAGCCCGTCATAATGCTTACGTTTCTGCTTTCCGCTCGCTTCTTGCCATGATTCTTCCTACTGACAAGCAGTCTCCATTCAGTGATATATCTACACTTTCCGTGTATCGTCTTAATAAATCCGTTTCTGCTCCCGATTATTATTGCCCCAAACTTTTAAAGCTTGTTCTTAGAAATCGCACTCAAGCATCCACTGTCTTATCTCAACGGTTTAAACTCGTGTCATCATCCTCTACTTGTCGAATTTTCCCCGATCGTTCACCCTCTGAAATTGCTCAACTCTCCACTTCTCATCTTGAAAAGCGTCTCCGTGAAGTCAAGAGCGAGTCATATCTTGGCATCAACTATATTGACATTAACTATTTTTACATCACATTTATTATTTCATAGATATTAATTTTTTGTTCTAATTATTAAATTGATAAGTTAAATTGATAATTATTAAGTTAAATTGATTAAGTTAAATTTGATATTATTAAAAAAATATTTAAAGAAAAACATTTGTTTGTCGTAAAAAAATTACTAAGTTAAAATTAAGCAGAATTATTTTACGACAAATAGTTCTAATGGCATACAATGTTCTCTTCAAATCAATCTTATAAGATTCAGTCATTCTAATTTATTCGAGTTCTTCAACTACGAAAGACAACGTTGTCGAATTTCGCATCTATTTCAAAACATATTGTTGGATTCATGCTTGATTTTTTTGAGCTAATAAATCTGATTAGAAAACGGAGTCTACGTATTTTTTACTATATATAAATAAAGATAGATAATTAATGATTATACAAGATTTTAAACAATTTAAATTTATATCTAGTTAAAATTTTTAATTGAAATTTAAATTATTGTCTATATTTATGAATTGACCAATAAATAACATAGATGTATAAAGAGAATGGATTGTAGATTATCAGGAGTAACTGATATGTTATCAGGTTGTGGCCCGTATTCCTCTATTATTTTCTTTATTTAAAATATTAAATTATCATCTATTTTTTTTCTTTATTTTAAATATTAAACTATCCTCTATTGTTTTCTTTTAATCTAAATATGCAAATGGAAAGCGCAATAGTAACATTGTGTCTATTTGTTCGATGTTAATGCGATAAAATCACTTACTATATATTTTCTATATAGAAAATATCAATAAAATTTATAATGATCTATTATATTGTTCATAATGATATAATGGTCTCATACAATCATATCATATAAACAATTATATCATATAACTGTGTCTACGTATTTTATATGATATATAAATAAAGATAAATAATAAATAATTATATAATATTTTTAACAATTTAATATCAAGTTAAAAATTGAAATTTAAAATAAAAGTCAATTTTTATGAATTGACTAATAAATAATAGACAATGTATAAGAATAAAGAATAAAAGTCACCAGGAGGAACTGATATGCTATTTAGTTTCTGTCTCTATTCCTCATTGAACTTCAAGAATGTTCAATGCTTTTAATAATTCCATAATTACAAATAAAAGCTTTCGATAATTTCAAATCTTTGTTATATAACTGTTTTTCACACGTTTCTTCGTTACTATAAATGGGACAAAACTACAAATAAGAATACATTCATATTATAAAAATATTTAAATCAAATTAAATTCACATATTCGTTGTATATTTTAATTGACCTACATTATCCTTGTCCCACAAGAAGTATAAGCAAAATTTAGAAGATCATATTTATCTTTATATTTTGAGAATGAACTTAATTTTTTACTCATCGTAATTTGACGATGATTTGATTAGAGGTCATCAAGAAGAACTGCCAGTACGGTAACGTGTCTAAAAATATTAGTTAGAAGGTGCTGTCATTGAAAATTTTAAAAATCGATTAAAGTGAGAGTCATTTTACAATTGTACATTCACTTATAATTTGTAAAATATTTTATACAATTAGGACGTCTAAATGTTGCCATTGCACGTTGATATGCTCTTTGTATACTATCTTCTCGTTCATTCATAACACTTTAATTATCGATATTATGGATATCAGTTCCTTGTATCCTAAGATCACAACTAAGTTTATTCTTCCACGGTCTACTCTTCATGGGTTAAATTTAAAAATAATGTGAAAATACCTATTTGGCATGACAGATTAACAATTTTGTAAAAACGATTTTGTCTTGATTTAATCGTCTTCCCGAGGCGATTTGAAATTAATAAATTGCTTAAAATTAGACTAGCGTAAATTATAATAAACACTAGTGATGAACTCGAATGTAATAAATGGTTAATGAAAACATTGCCACGAGGGAAAATTGACTACCCTGTAATTTGTCATTTCACATGTAAACGTTTAATTACTATTTGCTATTGAACGGAAATACAGTGGAAAACTACAGCAAATATCTGGGATATATATCCATCCAAACGGTGGAACCAGTATTAGATTGATAGCGTTGTCCCACACATCCTGACGGTCATCTAATATTGCCACCATTTCATCACCGCAAGGGAAAATCGACCTTAAAAGTTTATCCAAAACTTTAAATTATAATGTTGTACTTCACTACTTTGTTGTCCAAATAAAATTTTTATTTATTTACAAAACTACTTTGTTGTTCAAATAAAATTTTTATTCATTTACAAAATAAATTTATTCGAAATATATCCATCCTGATGTGTATTTGAATTTTTAAATATCCAAGAACTATCAGATATAGCTAAACGACAACAAAAATTATTTTGATATTTAGCTAGTAACTACTAGCATCTTCAGAAAATGTTTCCTAAATATGCTAGTAGTTACTATCGAAATATCAAAATAATTTTTGTTATCGTTTAACTATACCCAATAGTTCCTGGAAGTTAAAAAAATTAAAAAAATTTATTTTTTAAAAACAACGTTCTCCAATGTTTTATTTTATTTATGTATTGATGTTTTATATCAATTTATGTTATATATTAATTGATAAACATCTTGAATATATATAATTATAATAGGATACTGGTAAGCAATTATAATAGGATACTTGCTTACCGGTATCCTATTATAATCATATTTTTTACTGTATTCGTTCTAATGGATCCTGGACAACGGTCTCCGTATATCACATTATATATGCTATTTTTAGGAATCAAGAGTACCAATTCTGAATCCGCCACCGTCATAGCACATCCACTAATTGTCCGCGACTACTTATTCGTCAAACAGTTGTTTGCTTATGTCGTAGCTAACCTCCATATCTGCAGGCTCTTCCCCTATCCGCAACCTCGGAGTGATACATTAGACTGATGGAGCTGATGATCGAAGTCCAGTTATTTAGCAGCAAATATGGATTAAAAATCAATCGTAGCCAGCTTTGGCTCCTGGACCACAGTTTCAAGCGATTTTTCGCAATAACAATATATATATATATATATATATATATATATATATATATATATATATATATATATATATATATATATATATATATATATATATAATTGTCGTAAGATAAAAAAAAACAGGAAATTAAGACCAAGAGCAATTTCTTGTAAAGCTTTCGGGCTAACTGCCCTTCTTCAGTACATCTAAAAAAATTACAGTTCTGATTAGCACA